>JAPDVR010000025.1:7828348-7838348 GCA_026230005.1 Gila orcuttii
ACTAACTGTTCTCATCAGTATATAAGAACCCATTACAGATTTTAAAATTTCAAGATTTTACTGAACTCTTGTGAATGAATGTGTGGATACTGAGCCACAACTAAGACAATCATTTTCTTTTAAATAAAATTAGTAAAATATTTTAAAGGCGTTAGTGTCCCTTATGTAGTTACCGGCTTCCCCTCATTTCTATATCTATACACATTACACACAAATACCCAGCTTATTTTATCAGTGTGTCTTGACTCTGTACGGAAATCCATTTTTGATGAGAATTTACTAATCCTACTATGGCGAATGCTAAATTCTGAATATTAAAAGAGTACATCTGACGTCTCTTGGTAAAAGGTCCAATGGTTGAAGCTGTCTTTTGAATATTCATTTAATCTTTATTCTCGCAGATGTTGATTCGTAATTCGAAATTCGTAACCGTCCAATGGTGAACGTTTGTGTCTTGAATACTAAGTAGGTAGTGTGACGTAGCTCTGTATCCTTTCAATGTTGAAGGCTTAGTTTATGAATATTAATTATGATCCTTGGCAATAGTAGGATTAGTGAATTCGCGTGTGGGATTCCTGGCACGTTTTAGCTTCTGCTCGTCACATCTCTTCCATTCATGGGCTAATTAACACTTAATGCAAGCTGGTTTAGAGGTCACTGATAGAGACTCTCACAGTCATTTGCATGGATGCACGAGGAATAAGAGAAATTGATATAGCCTACACGGATAGAAAATTATACATGCTTTGTTATAAAATTGGTCTTCAATGAATATAGGCACAAAAAAAAAAAATCCAGAAAATCCACTTACAGACCCTCAAATGTATGGTAGGGCTACTATGATAAAGACAGCGTTTTCATGACAAATTAAATCAGCTACATTTTTGCAAGGTGTTTTCCTATTTCTTAAAGGTGTAGGCTACCTAATCATTTAAAAAACTCTAACAAATGTGGATTTGAAATAAATCGTGCTAAAATAATTTATTATATTTTAAGTGTTTTAATAAAATATTTTACAAAACTTCGTCAATAAACAACAGATATTTGCACAAGTGTCGCTGCTCCTTGAAATTTGCTTTTCGAGATGTTCAAATCTCAACATTAATGCAAGTGTTTTATGTAGCCTAAAAATAGCCAATTAACTCACAGTAATTAACTCTTCACACGTTTGCCAGGTGTGACAAAGCCTGAATCAATTAAATACAATTGCAAAGCTTAAAATGGATTCTTATTCATATCATTCACGTTTGAATCACACTTATTTTTTTATTGAATCATCAGTACAATACAATACACTCAGATAATACATATTTTATTTATAGATATAATAAAAAATATAAAACTAAAAAACATGGAAAAATACATATTTTTGTAAAAAATAAAAATATGTGTGTATGTAAAATGTGCATTATATTTCTGTTTTTAAAACCTGTCAGGGCAAAAAAAAAAAACATTAGGCTATATAAATGAATAAATTACTTTTACTCTAAAAGTTTAGAAATATGAGTATATCTTTAAGCAACAGTAAAAAAATGCAAATAAAAAGAATGAATAATAAGACAGCTATGATTCACATGATCTAAATTAAAATACAATGCAGTACAATAATTTTTTTAAATTATTAAATACACAATATTTTTGCTCTCATATACACACACACATCATCATCAACATTAAACGTTCAGGTGTTTGAGGCTCCCATTGTTCTCTCAGGATGCATAATTAGTCGATTTTCATCCCACAAGTGTGTTTCCATCGAGTTCTGTAAAAGAGAAACAGATCAATGGTTTACCAGAGGTGCATTAACTTACAATCTAAAAGACCTGCTTCCTTAAACAGTGATTTTTTTTTTATTGCACAGTCATTATTAGTCAAATGATCAGGGCCGTTGTACCTGCCGCTCAAAACACAATCCCGTACAGCTTCACACAGAGACGTAGAGAGTGACGATGATACAATTTTAATATTTTCACGTTCCACGCTCATCAAAAGCAAAATAAGTGATCCGTAATCAATTTCTTTCTCTCTTATTCAATGAGGCTTTGTAAACAGTGTAAGCGCTCTGTCACAGTGTTCAAATATTATGCATAGAGGTTTTACCACATTACCACAGGGGAGCAGCTTCAAGTCTTTCTCTGTTAATTTCCACCCTCTCCTCTATATGCGAGCTCTCGCTTTCTCTTTCTGCCCACACAACGTAGGATTTGTCCTTTTTTTCTTCCTTGTTGTTTTCCTCCGAACACCCTCTTTGGGCTCCAAGCAGCTTATGCAAATGTCTCCTTTTATTATAGGCTACCCTCCTGCTGCCCGAAAGCCACACACACACATTCTTACACACAGTAATTCTCTTTCCGACTCCAACACGCACCTTCAGAGCATCGACAACCAATTACAAAACCGACAAGCGACGCCGGTCTTACTTGGCAGATCTCCATTTATATTTACTGAGCAGTGCGTAAAAACACACATGCATTACCGCAATTACAACTAAACCTTTGCACCTTGATATTATGGGACTAGATTTGAACTTGGGCCCAGAGCGGGATGGTGCAGATGGTGGGGTGAGAATACGGCTAGACTGAGTCTCGGTGGGGGGTGGACCAGGTCTGAGCCCGAAGATTCCCAGGCTCCGGGACCGTGCCCAGCTGCAGAGAGAGGCGGGGAGGGGGGACGTCACTAGACAGTCCTGACAGCACGGCCCTTTCACGGGAACATTACTGAACCCTCTCGCCCACGTTCCATAGCAACTTACGCACGGGTCAAAGGGCAGACAGACCCCCTGAATGTAAAGAAAGAGGGACGGTATAGAACGGGACGGGTCTAGACATCTGTGAACTTGAACTTGACTTCATTGACTGTTCGCATCGTTTCGTAAAATCAGTCAACTTTCAGAAGAGGCTAAATTAGTTAAGGCAAGACACCACAGGTAAATAGGGGTTTTTAACAAAAAAATCCCCCATACTTCCCTAGTGTTAAGACCTTAAAAATCGACCTTGGGTTTTGGAAAGGCACTGTAAAAAATAAAACATTAATATTATTATAAGTTTAAGTTTTCTGAAATTGTACTTAAATATGCAAATGAGGATTTATCTTATTAAAAATGCAGTAATTTGCATAAATTTCCAGAACTATGCAATTTGACACAATAGATTTAGGGTTAAAAAAAATGGCTTCATCTCGCTAGGGGCCCTTTACACAACACTGTTTTCAACTAAAAACAGAAAACTTTGAATGAGTTTTGGCCATTCAATTACACGACATCGGTGTTTTGGGGCCTGAAAACGCAAACTTTTGAAACGGGTTTCAAAGTGCAAGTTTTTGAAAATGAAACCGTTATTAACTCTGTATAAACTACAAAAACACGAATTTGTGTAAACGGAGACCACGCGTTTGCGTGTTACGTGTTCAGTCTAGCGTGTAGTGTTTCTTTGTACACTACACATCGCCATCTACTGACCTGGCAGCAGAATACATCGTTTTTAGTATCTAAAATACGCGCATCCGTGTGAACGGGATCGTTTTGACAACGTTGTCGTTTGTCAGCGAAACTTTTCAAAAACTTTTGCCTGTAGCGTCTTGCCTTAAAGAGATAGTTCTCCCCAATATGAAAATTATGTTATCTTTTACTCGCTCTCACAAAATAAGATATTTTTAAAAAATGTCTGAAAGTTCCCCTTAACTTTCATTATATGGACTAAACAAAGGAAAAAGAAAGACATGAAGAAGGTGAGTAAATGATTACTGGATTTTCATTTTGTGGGTGAACTATCTCTTGAAGTCCTAGTTTAGCTGATGTTTGAGCTGTTGTCTTCACCAGGCTTTTCCTGCGTTTCACCACAGACGCTCAATTAAACTCACGAGCCTCAAGGCTTACAGGCGCTATGCATCAGCTAATGAGCGGCCCTAATAAATAAACTATAAACATATTTTTCAATACTCGGGTAATTTAATTGGCTCATGTGCTAATGCACATTTCCAGCGATTAAACCATAAACAAACCAACATACATCTGTGGATGAAGAAATCGGACAACTGAGCGAAATCTCACACAAAAATCAGGTCAAGTGCTTCTTGTGAGCTTGTTCTGCTTTGCCGCTCATCTGAAGGGGTTCCCTCGTCTCATAATCACTAAAACAGAGGATGGAGGAATATCCGCCTGTACTTTAAAGATCCTTAAGATCTGGGCTTCTTGATAGATTAGTTCTTCATGACCAAATTTGCATTGAGAGACTAAGATTACTGTCAGGACTCTGAATGGCACACGACGGATATATCTATCTATCTATCTATCTATCTATCTATCTATCTATCTATCTATCTATTATCTATCCTGTATCTGTTTGCATTTCTATCTATCTATCTATCTATCTATCTATCTATCTATCTATCTATCTATCTATCTATCTATCTATCTATCTATCTATCTATCTATATATCTATCTATCTATCTATCTATCTATCTATCTATCTATCTATCTATCTATTTAACTATCTGTCTGTCTTTCTATCTATCTATCTATCTATCTATCTATCTATCTATCTATCTATCTATCTATCTATCTATCTATCTATCTATCTATCTATCTATTTAACTATCTGTCTGTCTTTCTATCTATCTATCTATCTATCTATCTATCTATCTATCTATCTATCTATCTATCTATCTATCTATCTATCTATCTATCTATCTATCTATCTATCTATCTATCTATCTGTCTGTCTGTCTTTCTATCTATCGCACAATGCTTACATGTTTAACACCTAAATTGATTACAATGTAAATAAAGGAATTGCACAATATATCTTATATTATTAGAAATACTATTTTCTGGTGATAAGTACTTGCAGTTAATGACTTAAACACTTTAAGTGCATCCTATATAAGAGCAGATGCAGTTGATAGAGCGACTTCAGCCCGGTTTAAAGAGCACACAGTCAAAGATGTCTAAAGAAGACAGACTTCTGCTCATGGCTGTTGACCTAAATACACAGCAGACGTGATCTTGATTTAATCTTACCGGACTGTGTTAACAGATAAAGCAAGACGCTTTTCTTAATCCAGCTCGCGATCAAACAGCGTGGTGATTGTCTACACAGTCAAGCAGGCGACGGATGGATTGAATATCACAGTTCAAAAACAAGCTAAGCTCTGTCGAAAGGCAGGTTTTGGTTAACAGAGAAACACAACATTTCTAAAATAAAATAAAACCGACAGACTTTCAGTGAAATACTTCTGTTTTATTAAGTGATTAGCATGTTTTTATGACCTTTTTTGATACTAGACAGTAAAGAGAGGTCAGTCAATCCACTGTGTCACAGCAAATAGCACGTTTAAATGCAAATAGCATAATGTTTAGTGAAATTGATATAACCCAATTACAAACCTTTTTCACAGCTTGTATTTCTTTTCACACACTTAGATTCTCTGATTACTGTGATTAAACAAAGGGTTAAATCTTTAATAATATCCTCCTGCTGGGTTTTAATTAGGTCAGAGGAACTTATTATAAGAGTCTGAAGGCCAAATTAGAGGTTCATTTAAAATGACTATTATCATTGTCCTTTTAATTCAAATATCACAGTCTGTGGTCTCAGGGAACCCAACCATTAAAATCAATCTCAATAGAAGATTACCATTATTTTTAGATATCACATATCACACAAGCATTCAAAAGTATAAGGTCAGTAAGTTTTTTTTTTTTTTTTAAAGAAATTAATTATTTTATTCTGCAATGACATTAAATTGATCGGAAGTGACAATAAAGACATCTATATTGCCAAAGATTTCTATTTCAAATAAATGCTGTCCTTTTGAACTGTCTATTCATCAAAGAATGCTGAAAAATGGTTTCCACAAAAATATTAAGCAGTTTTCAACATTGATAATAATAATAAATGCTTTTTGAGCAGCAAATATAAGAATGATTTCTGAATGAAGACTGGAGGATGACACTGAAGACTGGAGTAATGATGCCAACACACAAATAAATTACATAATAAAATGTATTAAAATAGAAAACAGTTAATATAATAGTCAAATGTTTACACTATTACTGTTTTACTGCATTTTTGATCAATAAATGCAGCTGTGGTAAGCATAGAGACTTCTTTTAAAAAAATCATTATAAAATGTTACCAAACCCAAACTTACTTGCTAACTATTAACTAACTAACTAAAAACAAATGAATCAAATAAATTCTGATAAATGTTTTTTCTCCTTCTCTATAGGTGTCCAATAAGAATGCAGACCTGTGGTTTACAAAACATGGCTCCTGGTCACATGTCCGCCCCTCCTCCCTCCGTCCCTCTATTCCTTCTTTTCCTTTTTAATTTTTAAACCTTTATTAGTGTAATGCCATATTATCCGCAGCATTATGGTTTTCTTTGACTTCTGTCTCTCTTTGCCCTGTCTTTGATGAGGTGAGACTGAGGTGGGCTTGATGGTTTCTTTACTCCGCCTCTGATGTCATATGACCTTCATCACGGTGCCGATGCAAATCACCAACCCACGCAGCCATGTACGTTTCCCAGAGGTCTATTCATTCCATCAACAAACAGTGTCGCCGTTATATTGTAACTATATTGTTACAGTATTGTCCATCCATCAGTAACAGTTACTGTATCTGAAGAGCCTGATATCTGAGGACATTCCTCAATTATTTATTTTACATCATCAGTAAGTACCACAAGTACATCACTGCAGTTGCACTGGCACTGCGATCAATTTATATTGTTTGGTACCTGTTAAATATACAATATTCACTGCCAATATGATTTTTAGTGGCCCCAAAAAGTCCCAAGTCACACTTAAATATGTTTGATAAGTATGTGAAATATTGTGCTTGAAAAATGTATATGTGTGATAAAATAAATAATGTCACTCGGCTTAATGTTTTGTTATTTGATGATTTTCATACTGTATATTGTGTGGGTGTGTATATATATATATATATATATATATATATATATATATATGTATATATATATATATGTATATACATATACACACACACACAAACACTACAGTTAAAAAAATCAGGGTTGGTAAAAAAAAATATTAATGTTTCAAAGTCTCTTATGCTTGCCAAGACTGCATTTATAGTTAAAGTTAAAATAGTTAAAACATAATATTATTAAGTATTTTTACAATTTGATATAACTGATCTCTATTTTAATATAGTTTAGAATGTAATTTACTTTAATTACATTTTTTGATTCAAAGCTGAATTTTCAGCAGTCATTAATCCAGAAGTCCTTCAGAAATCATTCTAATATGCTGATTTGCTGCTCAAGAAATATTTCTTATTACCACTTTTGTGACATTTTAAATGTGTTTACTGTCACTTTTGTTCAATTTTTTATGTATCCTTGCTTAATAAAGGTATTAATTTATTTTCAAATATATATTATTGACCCTAATCTCTAAAACTTATAGCTTACATTTTAATCGATAACACTTTACAATAAGGTTTCAATAATTAACTACAATAGTTAACATGAACTAATAATGAACTGCACCATTTATTAATATTAATGTTAATTTCAACATTTAGTAATACATTATAAAAATCAAAAGTTGTATTTGTTAACATTAGTTAATGCACCGAGAACTAACATGAACAAATATAGAACAGCTGTATTTTTATTATCTAACATTAACAAAGATAAACAAATACAGTAACAAATGTATGGACCATAGTTAGTTCATGTTAGTTAATACTAATGCTAACAAATGAAACCTTACTGTAAAGTGTTACCAATTTATCAAATCTAAAACAATAGAGCGTTTATTAAAAACTCAAAATGATTTTAACACAGCTAAATTTGGATGCGATAAAGAAATGAAAATCAACAAAATAACCTTAAGCACATTCTGTAAGGCGAAGAAAAAAAATCACACTTGGCACATTTACATCTGCATCCCACTCAGACTCAGACACCTATTAACTACATGCAAGCTAATTAAGATGATCAGGTGGCGTACAGCCTCCGTCTGTAAACATACACACCCCTGTACACACACACACACAAAGGGCCCTGCGATCTGCATAACCGTCTCGTGTCTTTGGCATCTGGTGGTGTCTGGTCTGCATCGGTGTTTCCCACCCTGCCCCCTCTCTCGTGCCGCAGGAGCAGCGGCCCTGACAATGGTGGGAAAGCGGAGCTCTTTATAAAGGAGGGGGCCTCCATTGAGCGCGAGGGACCAGCCGCGAGCTGGGCAGAATATTAATGGCCGACACCACGTCCTGTTCATTAAAGCCACGCATGCTGCAGCTGCCGGCCCTCATACCAGCTTCACCCTTCACAAATCCCCCGAACCAGATCGCCAGGGGCACGACGGGCCGTTTCTGCCAGGGCCTGGGACACACGCTGTTTGGAAAATTGCATTGTGTCTGCGTGAAGGCCAAAGAGCAAGATCAAGATACTCTGACTTCCACGAGTTTAGCTTTTCATGAAGATTTTAGGTTCAAACATTTTAATATATAAGGGAAAGGATATATAAAATTATTTAAAATATTATTCCCCGGTTTCACAGACAAGGCTTAAGCCTAGACTAAAATGCACTTTTGAGCTGTTTTAACTGAAGCAACTTGCACTGACATATCTTAAAATATCTCAGATCCACTGTTTTGTCTCAAGATGGGTTTTTTTTCTTCTAAGGCATGTTTATAAAAGCTACTTACATGTCCAAATTAAACTAAGGCCTAATCCTGGCTTGATCTAAGCTCTGTCTGTGAAACCAGGCCTTTAGCTGTTAAAATATTATTTTTGAATATTTTGAATCACCTTTTCTACCTTTACTTAACTGAAGAAAATTTGATGTAGAAAACATTTTCTCTCAGAAATTGCTAGTAAACAGAAAGTAGCACATTGAATTAAACAGTAACACTTTACAATAAGGTCTCAATTGTGAAATAATGAAATAACTAACATGAACACTGTAAAAAAAAAAAGGTTTCTGCATTAAATTTTTAAGCACAATCAACTTGGATGTTTAAGTCAATTCAACTTAAATTACATTAAACTGACTTAAGAATTGAGTTGAATCTTGTATAACAAGTTGAAAATTGCTTTTTGATGAGCAATGTAAAACACATGTTGCCATAACTTATTGATCATATAATTTTTTATAGTGAACAAATGCGGATATACACCGCATTTATTAACTTTTTTTAAATGCTAGTTCACAGTGCATCAACTATATAGCCTAATGTTAACTTTTGATTTTAATAATGCAAATGCTGAGATTAACATTAAATGCTGTAAAAGTTTTGTTCATTGTTAGTTTGTGTTAACTAATGTAGTTAACTAATGAAACTTTATTGTAAAATGTTACCATTTTGAAGTAGAAAGACTGAAATTATGTATTTTCTTGTTAAGCATACCCAATCTTTGTATTATTACCTTTGAAAAATCATTTTTACAGTGTAGTTTATTTTAAGTATGATAAATGCATTTTATAGTAAAAACATTCTAGCTATTCTCTCAACTGATCTAAAGACCAAAATAATTTATAAATAACATACATTGCAGGCCAAGTTTCCATGTCAACTACCTGAATATCTTATTAATTTGGCAAGAGGTATAATATGAATATATGCATTTTGAATGAGAGGAAAATGTTCAAAGCAATTCTAAATTGCATTTGACAAAATGTGATTATCTACATTCAGATTGATTGTATTTTTCAAAAGATTACACAGTCAAACGTACATTCCCTAGTTCAATCGTGCTTATTCTTTAAACATGCATTTGTTCGTTCGTAATTATGTAGCCTGATTTGGTATTCTAAAACTTTAGAATGTGTGAAAACAGAATAAATCCCGCCGAATGCAACAGGGTTCATCCCCCACGAGAATGCTGGGACGCGGCCTGTCTCTTTAAACCAGCCCTCACTCTCATTCACTGCATCTCTGTCAAGAGGATCTTAGCTTAGCGACACTCATTAGCCCTAGTTTCATTATTTTCTCTTTTTTTATCCTCCCAGCCCTCGTTATC